>JAXIVJ010000751.1:172500-184723 GCA_036785665.1 Chirona hameri | reverse complement strand
GCTGAGAGATGTTGTGGTGTGACCAATGTAGTATACCTGGCGGGTTGCACAGTCCCGTCTTTACATTGAAACTGGTATACTACATTGGTCTGTTTTAGTGTTGATGTGTGTGGGATTGTTTTGCATGACGAGGAATCGAATGAGACCATTATTTTTGCGATCGGACAATAACTTTGGGTCGTTTTGAGCCGCCCTGTCCTATGACCTTGAAGATGATCTTGAATGTCAAAATGAATGTCATTTTCGTGATCAGCGTGCCCAAATTGGCCCTGTTATCACATGTTGAAGCGAATCGCTACTCTACGCTGAATTCGAATCCGAATATGTCGCTAACTTCACGGACATCAACAATGTGGCTAAAAGAAAACAATTGTGTAAGAGAATTAAACAGGGCAGGCTTAACCCACTTACGTTCCATCAAGAATGTGAGTCTGGGTTGGCTCAGTGGCAGTGATAGGCTATATGAATGGTTAGATTAGTGTTAACGGACGTACAAGATTGTTTACGTCAATGCGAGGCCAAAGTTTGGTAGATATTGGGTTAGCATTAATGTTATAGATGACGCCACATGTACCCACATGATTAATAAGGTGCTGTTAATTTCCATTCCAGTTTTTGAAGAATGTCAATCCCATTATATCCATTATTCAGTCATTGTTGTTTGTTTACCTAAGTCATATATCCTACAAGGGAGCACCAAACATTTACACTAAATTTTGAACTTCTCATGGGAGGGCAAGGAAAGTACCGAAAATCGTGTAACGTAAGACGTGGGCGGCCCGTTTTGTTGCAGGCGACTTTGGCGGGCAATGGCTTCTGGGCGCGCCAGCCACTGTGGCCAGGGAATGGCTTCCGGGCGCGCCAGACACTGTGGCCAGGGAAGGCGAGGAGCACCGGCGGGCGGAGTGCCACGTCTGCGGAAAGACGTACTCACATCGCGAGTCGCTAGTGCAACACTTACACCTGCACCAGGGCAAAACCGTCTGCTCCGTTTGCGGCGAAACGCTGGCCACCAGAAAGTCACTTAAGACTCATATGAATCGAATGCATAGAGTGGAACTGGATGGCCGGCCCGTACTTAGCCAGACACGCTGATGGATTGTTCAGGTTTATATTTTTGAATACAGGAACTAAAATGTCGAGTGTGTTCGATCATCTACTTCAATAGATCGTTATATGCCCGGAATAGTGTAAGACGATGCTTTACGAGACAATTGTTATTATTACGCTAATGTAAGTCATGTGATAATATTATATTATTACCTCTTTTGTGGGTGTGACGAGGCATACGACAATCTGAGATATATTTGTTTACAAAAAATGTCTAGGAAACACGCGGCGCTTATTTTAGCAATGAATGAAAATTGAAAACGCGGACTTGATTAGCCAACTTGCGCAGGAGCAGCACTATTCTTTTTCTAAAAATGTGTGGGCTTTTTGGACTTTTTAGTATATATAAATAATGCCCAGGTCTTCCTCAACTGGCTCCAGGGTGGTGGAAATATTATGCACCTTTAAACGTTATATTATGATTGATTCATCACACGGGAAGCGGTTATAGTTGGGTAAATGGCGCTCTGTGGAGGCCGTTTGGTGGGCGGAGCCTGCAGTGGCTGTTCGGTGGAATAAGCCAGCTGTGCGGCTCTGTTGCAGGCCGGAGTGGCGAGGCCTGGGCAGCTCGGTTCAGCGGTGGACCTCCGCCTCCGCCTCCGTCTCCGCCTCTCGGCTCCGAGCCGCGCCGTCGCCTCGTGTGCCGATACTGCGGCAGGACCTACTCTCACAGGCAGTCGCTGTTCCAGCACGTGGAGATGCACCAGGGCAAAACCAGATGTGCGCTCTGCTCTGAGACGTTGTCCACCGTGAAGGCGCTGAGAAGTCACATGAAGAGTTGGCACCCGCACGATGCTGTTTAGTCCCCGGAAAACTCGCCAGTGTTGCCTAGTCGGCGGCGGCTCGTATGGATTCATTTATCAAAAGGCTCGTATATGCCTAGTTTGTTTTTGTGTAGGTGATACGCAATGCAGCCTTTAGGTGTTGAAATCAATGTACTGGCCAGTGGTCACACATTGGATTTTTTAAATACGCTGATGCGATTATTATTACCTGCCTCCTGCTGCACCGGCACGTAACATGCATGTGTAATAACTGAATGGGCGGCAGATTTAGGGGGACTGCGCGGGTCGGTATTGTGGCTACTTCTACAGCTCGTATTCGAGGCTGTAGCTCGCCGACAGACTGTTCTATTTCAATTTTCAATTTGGAACGCTAAATTGAAATTGAGATACTTTAAAAAGTACGAAATGCAATTGTGATACAATTGGTCGGTAACATTAAATAACACCCTTAAACCAGTCAGGTGCGTAGATCCCAAAAGCGGGCCCCGGGATCCGATCCCTCTGATGTGTATTCCGGTTCCGGCAGGGTTTAGATCCGCTTAAAATTTTCGAGGATCCACGAGTATGCGAGATCCTAAGCACCGTTTTGTCAAAGGATCCACCGTGATCCCAGATCCTCCTTCCAAATTGTGATCCGCCACCACAGCGGCGCACGTCCCGTCAACACCCGAGCCGCCACTCAACTGGCCGCAGCTGCTACACCTGGCATGTACCAGTTTCAGGCCAGTTCTCCAGCCAGGAGACCTCACCGTGGCTCGTCGGAGACGGAGGCGGCGGCGACTCGTCTCGGCCGCCTCAAGTCGAGCTGGAGCGACGCACGTGCCAACTCTGTCACAAGGTATTCCGCCATCGCGAATCGCTCTGCAACCACATGGAGATGCACCGCGGCGTGACGCAGTGTCCACGCTGTGGTAAGGTACTGTCTACAAAGAAGAGTCTCCGTCTGCATCTGAGTCGTCGGTGTCGTGCTGGTGGTGTATACAGCCTTGGTGCAGGTGGGGTGGTGGCGGGCGGTGTCGGCGGCCCCGGCGGCCCGCCGCTGCCGCTGCCGCCAGTGCCGGCGTCCCCGGCGGTTAGTGGAGGACCCGTGGGCGTCCTGTGGCCGTCGACAGCTCAGTCGGCCGGCAGTGTCGGTCCCATGGTCTGAGAGGCTGTATCTCGGACACATGTCACTGTCGGGGCGGACAGTTGGCTGCCAGCTGACAGTGGAATTTCATACACGTTTGGTGCTAATGATATGGTGGTAACGTAACTAAATTCAGTGGGCCGACCATGACGTAGCTGACGCCGGTGTATCGAATGTAACGTAACTGACGTTGGTGGACTGACTGTGACTGACGTCAGCGGACTGATAATGGTGTAACTAGTGCCAGTGGACTGAAGTTGTGACACAAGTTGTGTCGCTAGTTGTCTGCATGATGCCTGAAACGCAAGTGTTTGCGCTCATGCTCTCCAACGTTGTGAGTCCGAATATCATTAGTGCCATTTTTGGAAACAGCATCAAGGATTGCTAGACTGTTCAACATCAGCAAATGTTGAGACCTTTGTGGCTGAAGAGACAGTTTTTTGCCTCATGTAGAGACCGTGGTGTCAGTTTCTTTTTTAAGTTGGTAAGAGATGCTGCTGAGGCTCAGTGTATTGTATAGTTTGTTTGCTAGACTACTACATCATGCATTTCATTGTGTTAGTTGAGAATCATTAAAAACATGGCAACTGAAGACAGGGCTGTGTTATTTTGCTATTTTTTATTTCGTATGTATGCGCGAGGCTCAGGAGTGTCGAGCCGGTTCTATTGTTTCATCCATCCACTGATTTGTCTCTTCCCTGTAGGTAATATCTACTGAATCTCGTGCGATGATTGCTCCTCAAAATGACCTTCGTAAATAAAGGCGCCATAAAGTATCGTTTTTCTCTGTCCGTCATTCTGTGTGCAGCGAGCGGACGTATGGACGAGCATTCGAAACACGAGCAGCGCTTCACTAGCGACCGGACGTATGGACTACGGAGCATCGCTTCACCAGCGACCGGACGTATGGACTACGGAGCATGGCTTCACCAGCGACCGGACGTATGGACTACGGAGCATCGCTTCACCAGCGACCGGACGTATGGACTATGGAGCATGGCTTCACCAGCGACCGGACGTATGGACTATGGAGCATGGCTTCACCAGCGACCGGACGTATGGACTATGGAGCATGGCTTCACCGTACCAATTTATAATACTGTTTGCACAAGTTCACTGGATGGAACACGATGGACATCGTGCAGGGGCGTAGTTTCTCAAAATCAGTTGAGGGGGCTGAACTCGGTCCAGTCTAGCATACCGAAAGAAAAGTGTATTGCCATCCGATTTCCCCATCATGAATAGCAGTTTCGTTCGATATACTAGACATATCTTACGTTTAATTTGGATTTGTCATGGTATTTCTTTATCTTTTCCCTTTGTATTGTTGCTGTAGGTATGTCAAATATCTGTTTTTAAGTTGAGGGGCTGAAGCCTCCTCAACTGAATAGGAACCTACACCGCTGACATAGTGGCAGTTACAGATGACTAAACACTCAAATGCAATGACAACTTTCTGTAGCTAACCAGTTTTAACGCAACATCGTGTACGTTTAGGAAGCGTCAGATTTCTCGTATACTTCTCATGTCCGTGAAACCACTTTCGTGTAAGCAGATCCAGTAAGGGGCGATTTTGTCATGCCTTTAAACATCGACACATACTTAGTCAAAATGTGTTGGTGTGTTGACTATCCGATAAACTTTGGCAGTTGTGAGGGAGGCCGCTTCCGCCGTGGCCCGTACGGTACCGTCGACCCTAATATATACTAGTCAATAGGCATCTATTCGAAACACGACATGTTTCTGCTTCATATGCAGTGTTCAGAGTTTATTGCACCTGTATTTAAAGATAAAATCCCCAAAATCTCATACCTTAACAACATTGTGCACAAGAACAGCCTCGGTTTTTTCGGCAATCGTCAACACAACAATAACATAACATAACAGTATCAAACATGCATCCCTTTGGTTAGTTCGCGGTGTTCATATTTTCCGACTTAACCTCGAAGGCAACCTCAAACCCTTGAATATGGCGCGTGATGCCACAGCGGTTCACTAGGCGAAGTTTGTTGGGTTTTCATGATGACGAATAATATATATGTCGCACTCCAATACCACTGTTGACCTGACCTGACCTGACAGTTCACAACGCCAGGGATGCGACATGTTCCAGAGAGTTTCAGCATACAGAGCATACACATCGAAGCGATTCCATGTGGAATGTGCATGCCTCCCTTGGGCAACAGAAAGACACGCAGCACCTTCCCTTCCGCTGGCTATCGCAAAGGGAAAAAAATCAACAGCATCGTCCTCGTGCCTAGGCCTCGCATACACACCACAACACCGCTGACATCGTTGAGAGAAGACGACCCTCAGTCGATTGCCCATGCTGTAGCCCATGCCGACAGCAGAGACACGATGACTCGGCCTTGTACCCATGCTGCGGCCCTCGGCCGCTCACCTGAACATGCGCCGTCGCTGGAGCAAAGGCATGATGGGCGGCGGCTCGGACAGCTCACCCTCGGGAATCTCCCCGTAAAACAACCTATGATAAAACCCGACCACTCGGCGCACGAAGCGTCCAAACGTGCCGTGTCGCTGCCGCGGGTAGCGGTAGGACACCCGCAGAGGGTAGGCGGGCTGGTGACGCTGCGCACCGGCGTGCGCCAAGCCCACAGACGGACTGAACACGTCGTCTTCGAGGGCTGCGGTCAGCGGACGGCCGTACGGACCGTACACAGGGTACGGATCGTGTAGGTCGAGTGGAGGATAGCCTGGGAACAGCAGGGATTGCTCCGGCGCAGGGTTCGTGGTGGTAGTCGTGGTGGTGGTGGTGGTGGTGGTGGTGGTGGTGGTGGTGGTGGTGGTGGTGGTGGTGGTGGTGGGTGGTGCAGTGGTGGTCCGCTTGGTGATGGGCTCGAGGTAGTGGGCTCCGCTGTACAGAGGATGCTGCCGCTGACTCCGACCGCCAGAGGCGGTGTACGGGTACCGCGGGTAGCTGCGGACCGGGTACGCCTGGTAGCGGGAGCCGCCGTACTTTAGCCGGGTGCTGGTCAGAGGAGGACGCTGTGTTGGCGGCGAGGCCGTGGTTGTCGTAGTTGTTCCTCCCGCATCATCGTCGTCGAGCGCATATTGGAAAATCTGCTTGATGTCGGCTACAGTGATTTTCATGGTTGCGTCCATCGGCACCACCTTTCCCCCTGCCTTGGATATCAGCAGCCCGGTAGATTTCCCTGCCACATCCATCGGTGCCACCTTTCCGCCTGTATTAGGAATCAGAAGCCCTCCCGCCTTCGCTGGCGCCGGTGACTCAGACCAAGTTCCCTTCTGTAGCTGGCTCTCTACAGTCTGCAGCTTCCTGGACACGCTTGCCGTGAAGCTGGGAGTTCTGGAGACGCTGACCGCGAAGCGCGCTGCCGGGGGTGGGACCTCAAACGGTGCGGTGGCGTTGGCCATGTGCATGATCTCCAGAGATCGCTTCATCGTCTTGTGCACATCGGCGAGCACTCGGTACTGCTCGTCCTGTGTGAAGAGGGTGACGGCGGGCGGCCGGGCAGGCACCTCTGAGTCGCGAACGATGAATGCTGGGTGGCCCTGGACGGATCGGAGGGCGGCGCGGCGCTCGCGGTGGTGGGATGGGATCGACCGAGTCTTACGGGGTTGCCAGGTGCCGGGGGCGAGCTCTGGCTGTTCAAGGATGTCCGCCATTTGGTGGTGAGGGCTTTTGATGGAAGATTTAGAGTGTTGCTGATCAGGGACCGTTGTTGGTCCCAGTGAAGTAACGCCCTGCGGTGCGTCAGTGTATTCAGTCTTCGGTTGCCTGGCCCCCTTCAACGGCTGCCAGTCATCCTTCGTGTCTCGCACCCACTCGCTTCCATCCGCGTCCAGTTCCCGCATCTCCCTCCCTGTGGCGGGCTCAGGCCACGTCGCTCTGCGCGTCTGTCGCACCCTCCCTCCGTACTGTCCTCCTGAACCGGTGATGGGTACAAACCCGCCGTACATGAGGGGCGACGGCCTGAAGCCACCGCCTCCACCGTCACCATGGTATCGTCTCTCCTCGCGCTGTTGACCACCGTATATTGCCCTGGAGGCGAAGAACGGTCGCTCTTGTAGCTCGAACGGTGCCAGTGGAGGGTACAGGGGCCCGACTGCAGGAGGTTGGAGTATTCCAGCCGGAGAGGGTTCTGGAGGGTGAGGAACGGACGAGAGAGAAGACAAGGAGGAAGACAAGAGAGTCCCTGCATCGTAGCCAAATTCCAGCTTTGGCGTATCGTGATAGCGTGTGACGGACTCATGATCGGGCTCTCCCACATAACTATCTTCATCCTCCACAACACCTTCCGCTAACGGAAGGGAGGACTCCTCCCATGAGACATTAGAGCAAGTCTCACAGGGAATGACGATCTTGTTCTTAGGCTCGTGGAGGTCTTCGTAGACGAACGCAGTTTCCCTGTCGTTTACAATCGCGCCTGCGTACTGAAACTTGTTGAACTCGTATGGCATTGCGTCGCCATCCGGTACTTCGTAATACGCTTGTGCTTGTTCCGAATCGTGGAAGGGCTCAAGACTGATCTTACTTTCCTCATGAGGCAGGATGGTACTGTAGGATGGCAAAGGCTCTGCGTGAAGAGGATCTGAGGATAAAGGAAGGGGTTCCTTCGGCAAGTTTCCAAGTACGAAGTTGATGTAGGACGTCGGATTGGCCGGCTTTGGGGAAGCTCTGAAATGATCCAGAGTGTTCTCAATTGGACCACCATCATTTGAACCAACATCAATTAGACCAGCATCAATTGGACCAATATCAGATGTACCAGCAGCAATTGGACCAGCGCCAATTAGACCAGCATCATTTGGACCAGCATCATTTGGACCACCGTCTTTAGCGAAAGGCTGGCTTTGCTCTGATAATGGCCCTACGTTGTATGACTCGAACCCATACCCTGGTGTATATTGCAACTCGTCTGCACCCTCATCGGGTCCTTCTTTAGGACCACTCGGCGCCGCATTCCCACGAACACCAGCACGCCACTGGCGGTTTCTGAGCCCAAACCCCTGTCCTGATCCGCTCTGGAGGTAGTGTCTGAAGTACTCCGGCAAGTTCACCCGTGGACCGATCTCGTCGCCCTCTCCCCTGAGCAGTGGAGGACTGAGCCGTTTTCGAGCGTCGACGTCTGGATTGTTTACTAGGTGCGTCGCACCGTAGTACAGCGTTGGAGTGTTGTATGGGTTTCTTCCAAAGGTTGACCCCTGCTCTGGTGGGTACCCGCCATAACCGCCACCTCCTCCTTGGTATCCCTCGCCGTCTGGTGGTAGATAATATCGGCTACCGCTGCCACCCCCCGGGTAACCTCCGTTACCACCTTCTCCTCCTGGGTAGCCTCCGTTACCACCCCCTCCTTGGTAACCTCCGTTACCACTACCCCCTCCTTGGTAGCCTCCGTCACCACCGCCTCCCCCTTGGTAACCTCCGTTACCACCACCTCCTCCTCCTGGGTAACCTCCGTTACCGCCGCCTCCTTGGTAATTTTCGTAACCACTGTCCTCTCCTTGGTAACCTTCGCCTCCTTGGTAACCTTCATCACCACCACCTCCCCCTTGGTAACCTCCGTCACCACCGCCTCCCCCTTGGTAACCTCCGTTACCACCACCTCCTCCTCCTGGGTAACCTCCGTTACCGCCGCCTCCTTGGTGATCTTCGTAACCTCCGCCTCCTTGGTCGTTACCACTGCCCCCTCCTTGGTAACCTCCGTTACCACCGCCTCCTTCTTGGTTACCTCCGTAACCTTCGCCTCCCTGGTAACCTCCGTTACCTCCGCCTCCTTGGTAACCTCCGTAACCTTCGCCTCCCTGGTAACCTCCGTTACCACCGCCTCCTTGGTAACCACCACCTCCTTCCCCTTGGTAACGTCCGTTAACACCGCCTGGTGGTGGATACATCCCATTGTCGACAGTTTGAGCAGCTGTCTTCTGATCGAAGTTGCTTTCCGCTATTGTCTGAAATATGACACAGGGGAAGTTGTTGAGGTGACTGACAGGCTAAAAAGACTTGTAGTAGAAACATGGATGCAAACAGTGTTCTGCAATGCAAGCTGAGAGAATGAGGGACGGGTCTCTAATACGAGCACAGTGTCGGGGGAAGGTGCCTGTACAAGTACAAATACACCGAGTATACACATCGAGAGCATGTGTATCTCGACCGTAGTGTCGAAACACTCATTTGTCGCTGGTATATCAACTAAGCCGAGCACTTTCACTATCATTACTTTTGCTTGACGTGTTTCAGAGTCGCGTTGTCCTGATATCCACCACCGTGTGCACTGTGCACAGTGCACGCACACTTTCTACTGTGGGCATTGATAGGTAATGACCGGAAATGCACCCACTAATGCCATCGTTCTGTGTGCGTCACTGCTGTGTGCGTGTCTTTAATTATCAGAACTATGATGTTGCCGCTTTTTGTGGGTAGCTAACGTAATAAAAACACGTGCTTCATGTTTTTGTCCGAGATCTGTCACCGTAGGTAGGTACGCGTCTTTGTTAGTTGTCGCGTGTGGTCATATTCTCGATCTTAGAGCCCATGGAAGCACTGGGACCCACAGTTGTCATGGTATCGCTTCAAGTCGGACTTATCTGCACGATTAACATCCATATTCTATTTAACGGTGGATTTGAAAATGATCCATTAAAGGGATATTGCCACCTCGCAGGCCAATATGGAGTGTTTGGGGTGTATCGGTAGGGTAAGCGTGTCCGATTTCACCTGCAAAATTTGGTTCCCAAAGCTCCCCATTAGATAAAAAAAATACATTTGCACCACTCATGATTGGCACACATTCGTAAAATTGGAGTCGCCTCATCACTATTTAGAATAACTTCTTTTTGCGGACTATGATTTGCTTTTGAATATTGCAAACTCAATATCACCATTCCGTCAGTGCACTTTAAAATTAAAATGCGTATACAGTTAATTATATCTTCAACAACCAATAACCATAGCCTCTTTCATAATAAAACATGAATAAAATAGCAAGAATGGCTATGGCTCGACTTTGGGGCCGTAGGAGATGTGTGACCAATACCTTATAACACAGATAGACTATTCAAGGTCAAGTCTCGGCGAATTCGGACGCTTCGGCTTTGGGTGGGCGCCAATTTCACAGCCAAACTGGATGAGAGCGGCCATCATGAATCTAGTACTGAGCACAGCTGGGACCAACGTTTTGGAGTCGGAAGAAGAAGACAAAATGCCGATACCCTGCTTTAGGTGCTGCAGGAGCAAGTTTGAGCTTGAGCATACACGATTGTTGATCCCCACCATTCATTTAAGTTGTTTTTTAGAAATCCTCCGGAGGTGGCAAATGGCAATATCCCTTTAACAAAAGTAGGTACACTGTCCGGACCACACAAATCCTAAACATGTGCGGATGTAAATTAGATGTGTGATTTTATATCTGTAGTGGTCCTTTTAAAGTATGTCCACCCCTTCACCACCTACCGTCTTACCTGATGGGCCTCCTCCTTCAGAGAACTTCGATACAGCACTGTAACCTTCGGATCCTCCGACTTGTGTAGATCAGCCGTCTCCCCCGTGCCAGCCGGTTGGACGGTCCGTCCACTGTGTCTCCGCCCGGCCTGTAGAGACGGGAACTGATCCGGTCCGGGGAGCGACGGCGGCGGCTCGGGAGGCGCCAGCTGCCCGGCCGGCAGCGGGGGCGACAGCGGAGGGATGTCCTCTCCGGGCCGCGGGGACCGCCGCGGCTGCTGCCGACCCTGCGAACCCCGCGGGCCGCGCTGAGGGCGCCAGGGACCACGCCGCCGGCCCCGGGGCGCTGGTCCCCGTCTCCGCGGTACGGGCTGCGAGTGACTCCGCCCAGCTGTCTGCTGCCGGCCGCGACCGACCGGCCGCGGAGGGTTCCCCACGCTCAGAGGAAGTCTCAGCTGAGGCACGCCGAGGTTGGCGGGTATCTTTCGGCTGGGCGGGCCGGGGTTCCCGGAGAACTGAGGCACCAGGACGCCGGGGGTGCCGCTGGGACGCCATGTGGTGCGCGGTGCGGCCTCTGTGCCCCGGCGTTTGGCCAGTCGAGCCCGGGCCTCAGTGATGAGGTCATCAGAAGACTTGGCCAGTGGGCTGTCCTCAGCTGTGACTACGTCAGAAGACCGGGCCAGCTGGCCGCTGACATCAGCGTTGCTGGTGGGATGGTCAGCTGCCTCTGCTGATTCTCGGCCGGTCGCCGTAGATGGTGACGTCACGCACGTCAGCAGAAGAGTGGTGACGATCAAATTCTGAAAATGGAGATGTTGGCTCTCGTTAGAATCTGGACAGATACTCTGAGCTGTCAAAATAACTTGATAGATGCTCGTCTAAGTTACAAGAACATCGGAAGTAGGTACTTTATTATTCAGACGTATCGTGTTTGCATATCCATTGCAATGTCACTAAGATGCCGTTTTTGCGCGAACAACAAAATAAGATGGATGAAACAGCATGAGGGTCACGCTTGGAAATTTGGTCGTAACTCCCTAACATGAAACCACTCTTTCATCACAGGACTGTAAATATGTCTCACACGATAAGCCGTGCAGGAATTGCTTCCCGTCGGGCTAAAAAAGATACAACCTTGTATCTCGGAAACCGCTGGACTGATCCACTCCGGGAAAGCGGCATTCGATTCCTTGGAGCTTGAGATACAATGCTTTATTCACAAATATGCAAAATTATGCCATGAGCGGATACAGGTAGCAAAAACAAAATGGGGGAAACATGCATTTTTAGATTATTTGCCCTGGGACGTTGTTTGAACACATTTTTTTTTAAATATTGACGTATTCGCCACCTAATTGTATGTTTTAACATAAACTTATTTGAAAAGTTTGGGAAATTAACCCAATGGCGTCTCCAGGCAATTCAAAAGATGTCACTATCATATGTTTGCTGATTCGATTTATGTTTTGGCTGCTTATTATTCCATGTTTATGCATGAAAAGGTAAATAATGGTAGTTTTTATTTGTGCAGTCGCGTGCTCAGGAGGGGCAGGGGAGGGGAATTGAGGAAGCTCTTGTTGTTCGCTGAACAAGCTTTGTAGCGCGTCGCCTTGCTGGATATAATTTTGTTTGCATGCTTTGCTTTGACCTAGGGAGTAGGGACTAGTGTGATCGGTTTCTCCCTTTTGACTGATTGCTGGAGATGCCACTGCTGTTTGGATAAATTGGCGATCCCCTCCCCAGGACAATAAATCCTCGGGCAATAAATCCTCGGGCGAC